>CM060940.1:786157277-786176597 GCA_030765085.1 Allium cepa | reverse complement strand
CAAGAACATACAAAAGAAAATGAGAAAACAAACAAAGAGAAAGAAGAGGAAAATGAACGAATAGCAATATCAGAGGCTTGGGATAGCTTTCTATTTACTCAAGCAATAAGAGGTTTAATATTAGTAACTCAATCTTTTCTTAGAAAATATGTTCTATTTCCCGTATTAATAATAGCTAAAAATATTAGTCGTATGTTATTGTTTCAATTCCCCGAATGGTACGAGGATTGGAAGGAATGGAATGGAGAAATGCATGTTAAATGTACTTATAATGGTGTTCAATTATCAGAAACGGAATTTCCCCAAAATTGGTTAAGAGATGGTATTCAAATAAAGATTCTATTTCCTTTCTGAAACCTTGGCAAAGATCTAAGGTACAATTTAATTATGGAGATCAGCAAAGGCAAAAAACAGAGAAAAAAGATAACTTTTGTTTTTTAATGGTTTGGGGAAGAGAAGCAGAGCTACCTTTTGGGTCTCCCCGAAAACGACCTTCTTTCTTTGAACCCATTTTAAAAGAACTCGAAAAAAAAATGATAAAAGCGAAAAAGAAATTTTTAGAAGTTATAAGAGTTTTCAAAGAAAGAGGAAATGGGGTTCTAAAAGTTTCAAAAAAAAAACAAGATGCATCATCAAAATAATTCTATTTATGGACCTAATAATGAAAGACTTGAAAAAGTAAAACCCATAATAAAATCGTGTAGGGTTAAAATATATGAACCGACTAAAAATAAAAATGGAAGAGATTCTAATATAAATAATAAGATTCGTCGCGAATCGACGATTGCAATTCAATTCCTGAATTGCGAAAATGAAAATTATTCACTCATCGAAACAAAAATGAAAGATCTTGCTAATAAGACAATCACAATTAATAGTCAAATAAAAGGAATCACAAAAGACAATAAAAAAATAGTTCTAACTTATAATGATAAAAGAGCGGAATTACAGAAGGATATTTGGCAACTATTTAAAAGAAAAAATATCCGATTACTACGTAAATCGCATTATTTTATAAAATCTTTCATTGAAAAAATATACATAAATCTATTACTATGTATCATTAAGATTCCAAGTTTTAAATCAACAGACAAAATTTTAACTAAATACATTTATAATGATAAAAAAAATCAAGAAGGAATTGAAAAGACAAATCAAAAAATAATGAACTTTATTTCGACTATAAAAAAGTCGTTTTATAATATTTTTTATAATACTAATTTTAGTATTAGCAACAAAAATTCTAATATTTATTGGGACTTATCTTCTTTGTCTCAAGCATATATATTTTACAAATTCTCGCAAAATCAATTACTTAATAAATATGCTTTGAAATCTGTACTTCAATATCATAACACATATCCTTTTCTTACAGATAAAATAAAGAATTATTGTACAACACAAGGAATATTTGGTTCCAAACCAAAGCATAAGAAAATACATAAGTATAGAATGAATAAATGGAAAATGTGGTTAAGGGGTCATTATCAATATAATTTATCTCAGACTAAGTGGTCTTATTTAGTACCAAAAAAGGGCAAAATAGGGCCAACGAATGTCGTATAATTCAAAAAAAAGACTCAACCAAATCGGATTTATATAAAAAAGAAAAAGACCAATTAATTCATTACATGAAAGAAAATTACTATGCAGTAAATTCATTGATGAGTCAAAAAGACAAATTGAAAAAACATTTCGGATATGATATTTTAACATATAAATATATAAATTTTGAGGATAATAAAAACTCATATATTTATGAATCAACGTTACAATTACAAGAAGTGGAAAACAAAAAAATTTCATCTAATTTCAATACACAAAAACCCGAACCCTTTTATGGATTGATAAGGATAGTTATTAATAATTATCTAGAAAAAAGATTTCTCATCGATACGGACAAAAATATGGATAGACTATTTTTAAATTATAAAATTCCCGATTTCTGTATTAGAAATAATATTGATATTAAGACCCGGGCAAATACGCCTATCAACACCAAGATTCATAAAAATACTAAAAATCTAAATTATCAAAAAAAAAAAAAAATCCTTTTTTGATTGGATGAGAATGAATCAAGAAAAATTCTATCGTAGCATATCAAATCTAGAACCTTGGTTTTTCCCAGAATTATTACTACTTTTTAATGCGTATAAAATAAAATCGTGGATCATACCTACCAAATTACTTATTTTTAATTTTCATTTCTATGAAAATATTAGTAAAAGTAAAAAGGTCAATGTAAAAAAAAATAAACAACAAGGTCAAGGAAATCTTGTATTAGATTTACGAAAACAAAATGAAAAAGATGTTGCGACAGATTATACAAGAACAGACATTAAAAAAGTAGAAAAAAAAAACAATCGAAGAGCAAGAAAGAAGCAGAACTCAATTTCTTCTTGAAAAAATATTTTCTTTTTCAATTAAGATGGGATGATCTCTTGAATCAAAGAATAATCAATAATATAAAGGTATATTGTCTTCTACTTAGACTGATAGATCTAAAGGAAATAGCTATATCTTCAATTCAAAGAGGAGAGATGCATCTAGATGTAATGTTGATTCAGAAAGATCTAACTCTTACAGAATTGGTAAAAAGAGGCATATTTATTGTCGAACCAATTCGTCTGTCTATGAAAAGGGATGGAAAAGATATTATATATCAAACCATAGGTATTTCATTAGTTGATAAGACTAAACGCCAAACTGATGGAAAATACATAATAAAAAAAGAATATGTTGATAAAAAAAAAATTCGTGAATCTGTTGCATAACACAGCAATATACTTATGACTAAAAACAACAAAAATTATTATGATTTCCTTGTTCCTGAAAATATTCTATCCCACAGACGTCGTAGAGAATTGAGAATTTTCATTTGTTTTAATTCTCAGAATTGGAATATTATGGGTAGAAATCCAATATTCTGTAATCAAAACAACATAAACAACTGTGGACAATTTTTGAACAAGGAAAAACATCTTAATACATATACAAAGAAATTCATTAAATTCCAATTTTTTCTTTGGCCCAATTATCGATTAGAAGATTTAGCTTGTATGAATCGTTATTGGTTTGATACCAATAATGGCAGTAATTTCAGTATATCAAGAATACATATGTATCCACGATTCAGAATTCTTTAAATTCTTTAAATTATATTAATAGTATATAATAAATATAACATAGTATATTTCCTCTATATCTTATATCTATTTTTCTTTATAGAAAAAACATTTTCTTTCCTGAATAGGAAAATCTTGAAAAAAAAATGGATCGTTCCTTTCTATCCAAATCAAATTGAAAATTTGACTTGGATAGAAAAAATTCTATATGAAAAAGTGAGAAATTTTTTTGTACTAAATTCAAATAACTGCAGATAACACGTATAATAAATATTTTTATTTTTCCTGATCGTTAAAATTCGCGTAAAAGGAAAAAAAAAGAAAATTTTGTTTTTATGGTCAAAAATTCATTCATCTCGGTTATTCGACAAGAAAAAGAAAAAAATTGTGGATCTGTTGAATTTCAAGTATTTAGTTTCACTGATAAGATACAAAGACTTACTTCACATTTAAAATTACATAAAAAGATTTTTTATCACAAAGAGGTCTACGAAAAATTCTGGGAAAACGTCAACGGCTGTTGGATTATTTGTCAAAGAAAAATCGAGTACGTTATAAGAAATTGATTAACCAGTTGGGTATTCGGGAGTCAAAAACTCATTAATTTTAAGTTTAAGATTGGTTTGAATTTTTTCTTTAGTTATTAAATTTTGCATTTTGATCAACTTCATTTTGCTAAATTCATGGAATACTGAATTGAATTAAGGAAGAAAAGTTATGACTGTACCAGCTACAAGATGTTGAATATGCGCTTTGCGCTATATGATTTTTGTTTGATGATAATAAACATATATACATTTGCTTAAATGTATTTGTTAACGTACTATTTTAATCTTCACAGAATAAATAAATATTTGCTGAATAAAAATAAATAACACAGTTTTTGAATTCAAACAAATATTTTATTCAAACAAATATTTATTACAACTTTGATAGTACAATTTCAAGCTCTCACTATACATATACAATTTTGACTACAATACATGACATTTCACTATTTTACATCAGCACCTCACTACATATCACTCACACTCGTATTTATCTTCAACTGCATTCAAGTTTGAATCCAGCATCTGAGCGATCTGCAAAAATATAAACTAACGCAGTAAAATTGAAAATAAAATATTTTTGCGATATAAAATAAAACGTGAATTTTGAAAATGATATTTGCCTCAGTTATTTGGGTTGTTCGTCATCATTTAAATTTGAATTCATCATACACGAACAACTTGTGACATACACAGTATATTACTGTATATGCCACAAGGCCGTGCACGCCGATATATACACTTGATTGATTTACAGGGACAGGCAAGCACAGGTCAAACCCAAATGAAAAACCGGGTTTCAACTCACGTGCAATAGCATTGAAAATCACGACACAAGCACATGGTCAAATCCGAGTTTTGAAACTAGATTCAACACAAGGCGACATGACATGAATGCAACGAAGACCAACATTAAAATGGACTGCAACATGGATATCACAATCAAACTGCAACAAGGAAACTAGGAATGAACAAAACATAGCAGCTCAAGTCATCAAGTTCAGTGCAGACCACAGAATGCCACAGCAAATACATCATGAAAGACCAGAGTAGTTCAGTCAAGCAAGTGCACAACAATCAACACAGTGAAGTATACCAGTGATACATCAGTGAATTCAACATGACAGTGTACAACACCAACATAAGCAACAACATGAACCAACTGTGCATATATGAAGCACAGTACAAGGCATGTCAACAAACAATGTAATCAACATGAGTATCACAAGAACTCGACAGTGGATAGACCAAGTGCAACAGATTCGAAGAACCAAAGTCAGTGGCAAGCTACAGGAATGATCAGACCAACAGCAGTGTGCAACAGGGAACACAGGTCAGACTATATCAACTCAACAGCAACAGGAAGTGCAATTCCAAGTGAAGAACCAGACTCAAGTTAGTGCACAGTGCATATATGATGCATACAAGTACAGCCCACAACATGTCAATGAAGCACAGCTGCAAACAATATGGACAGTGAAAACAGAAGTGCACAGCAACAGTAAGGAAATGGACAAATGCAACTGAACCAACTACACAAATATGCTATGCAGTAAAGTCAATCAGAGGCATCAACAAAGACAATGCTTGACACCGAGCATGTACAAAATGATGCATGATGAATCAGACCATACAATATGAAACAGAGGCAACAAGACTATATGCAAACAAAGTCTCTACATGGATGCAGTGATACAAGTCAGAGCAACAATATCAAAGCAATGGTGATGGGCCGAGAGGACCAGTGATATAAGTAAAGATGAGTGCAGATTCGAAGTCGAAAGCAACATAGCACCAGGCATCACTATGATACAACTTACAAACCCAAATGACAACTCAATAAATTTTGCAGTGAATCATAATGAAGCAGTGCAACATCTTCCATCAACACAATCAAGTGACCAACATACTACAGTGACATCAAAACATGGCAGTAGGGATGTAATTACTGTGAACAACAAGAGGGATACAAGCATCAAGCTGCAGTTTTCAAAACGTGTAACCAAGTCAAAGCAAGTGATAACCAAACATCTCAAATTCAAGGCATCGAGTCAGGTCAGAGAAATTCACGGAGCCAGGATTGAACATAAATTCAAAGCCGTCAACTTTAAACCAAGTCAACCAAGAAATAATAAGAATAATTCGCATATGAATTAGTCAAGGTAAATCGCAATCATCCAAGCGTAAACGATCGGCAGAGATAAAATCAAATATATTTTGTGCGAACGAAAATCTAGGGTTACAAACCCTATATAAGAAATTCACATCATCGGCAAGAGCATCGAATTCCAGTAAGCATAAAATCAATAAAAGAAAAAGCATACAATTACATACCGAAGAAGGAATTCGATCAACGAAGCAGCTGCAAAGAGCATCGAAGTCGAACAATTATCAAAGGTCGGCGCTTCAATTTGAAAGCCCTAAATTGCATCAAAGGGACGAAGCCCCAATTTGATAAGGACGAAGCCCTAAAAAGGAACGGCCGCCATTACAAACAAAGAAATAAAAGAGACGGGTCAAATAGCAAAGGAGGCCGGCCTGCTTTCAAAGGGAGTTTGTTTTAAGGGGTTTTTAAATTTAATATTAGGGTTATTTCATTTTAATTGCTTTTAATTGTATTTTCCTTTTTTTATTTTTAAACCGTTTTATTTTTTTCTAGTCGTGTGACTAGGGGACAAGCTACGTGGCGTAGCTTGAGAATTCGCAACTCGGTAGTTGAGTTGTGGCAGGGTTTTGAGCATAGAGTTAGATTAGTCAATAGCGGGTATAGCGAGTTTACGTGTGTAAGCGAGGGACTATCTAATTTCTAGTAAAAACCTTGGGGGCAGCACGTAGGCAGGTTTTTGCCGAAGCTGGGTAAATTCTGTGTTGTTCTGTTTTATTCTGTTATTTATATTCTGCGATATCTGTGCTGCTATTCTGTGATCTGAATTGAAATTAATTTATAAGCTTCCGCGATTAATTTTTATAATTTACACTATCACCCTATTCACCCCCCCCTCTAGGGTGAAATCGATCCTACAAGTGGTATCAGAGCTAGGAACAAAAGCCATTTTTGTTTTAAAATTTTGATTTTACAAAAACCAATTTTTGTTTTAAAAATTCGTGTTTCAAAAATCAATCTTTGTTTTAAAAATTTGAATTTTTTAAAATGGCTTCTTTTAATAATGCTTTTGCAGAAGGGCAATCCATAGTTAGACCACCAATGTTCAATGGTGAATATGCTTACTGGAAAAATAGAATGCAAATTTTTCTGAAAACCATTGACGCTTGGAATATTGTTGAGACTGGTTATAGTATACCAACTATAACTGTAGATAATCA
The DNA here is from genome assembly GCA_030765085.1 of Allium cepa. Taxonomy (NCBI): domain Eukaryota; kingdom Viridiplantae; phylum Streptophyta; class Magnoliopsida; order Asparagales; family Amaryllidaceae; genus Allium; species Allium cepa. The sequence continues at coordinate 786,169,600 of CM060940.1, read as the reverse complement.
GGAAATAGAGAAACCAAAGGAACAATGGACAGAACTAGAAAATAAATTACAGAATACTAATGCCAAAGCTATGAATTCTATTATCTGTTCATTGGATCAATTTGAATTTAATCGTGTCTCACACTGTCTAACTGCGCAGGAAATATGGCACATACTAGAAGTGACTCACGAAGGAACATCTCAAGTCAAAGAATCTCGCCTTGCAATGCTAAGCAGCGAATACGAGAACTTCAAAATGGCGAAGGAAGAAAATGTCAAAGAGATGTACGGACGACTCTCCAATATCGTATACAAATCAAAAGCTCTCGGAAAAACATACACCGAATTAGAAATAGTCCGGAAAATCCTCAGAGTCCTTCCACGAAGCTTTGAAGCAAAAGTAACTGCCATACAAGAATCGAAAGATTTAAAACAACTTAAAGTTGAGGAACTCATCGGAAATCTCACCACTTATGAGCTTGAAATGAAATTCAAAGAAGAGCGTGAAGGAGGTGACACTCAAAAGAAATAAATAGCTCTCAAAGGAACAACCGAAAGTGATGATGATAACGATGAAGATGATGGAGCAGCAGAATTGGAGCTGTTAATAAGGAAATTCAAAAAATGGAATCAAAAACATGGAAATTCAGCTCGAATTCAAAAAGCAAAAAGCAGAATAGCCAAAGCACTAGACTACTCAGAAGAACAAAAGTTTATTTGTTATAATTGCAACAAACCCGGCCATATCAAGCCCGATTGTCCACAAATTAAATCCAGCCACGGAAAGAAACAGAAAAAGAAAAGTTTTGCAGCCACTTGGGATGAAATAGACGAGAATGATCAAAGCACTGGCAGTGAAAGCGAAAAGGCAGAATTGTGTCTTCGAGGTGATACAACTGACAGTGACGATGACGAGCCAAGTGAGGTATCAAAACTTACCCATTCTGAGTTGCTTATATATTTTCATGAAGTAAACGGTTGTTTTGAACGACTTAGGGAAAAATACGCCAAACTTGAATCTCAAAAAGATACTTTGATAGAATGTAATAAACAACTTGATCAATTAGTTAAAACCTATCAAAGTAGGATCCCTAAGTGTGATAAGTGTCCAACATTTGATGAGGAAATTAAAAAATCAGAAATTAAAATAAAATCGCTTGAAAATGAAATTCTGATTTTAAAGGAGAATGAAAATACTAGGAGAGAGAATTCTATTAAAAAGTGCACACAGTTGTTAAACGAAAATGAATCTCTCAAATCACAAGTCCAACAATTGTCTACGACTTTAGATAAATTTTCAAAAAGTGAAAAATCATTGAATATGCTATTAGGAAAGCAAACTGTTAATACGGTTAGACAAGGACTTGGATATAATAATTCGAAAATTGTTGAAAACAAGATTAATCAAGTTAATTCTATACGCACAATTTGTAGAAAATTTGGACACGGTCACAATAATTGTTGGTATAGACCCAAACATGTGAAAACTATACCGATTTGGGTTCCAAAAGGCACAAATATAAAATCTCTCAAAGTTAAACAAATTTGGGTGCCAAAGGGAACAATTATAAATAGTTTTGGGTTTACACAAAATTATTTTTCAAAATTTTATGCCACTAACAACCATGGACCTATAAAAACAAATAGGTCACATAAATCCTTTTCCGTGTAGGTGTGGTGGCAGGCTAAGGAACAACAATAGTGTTCTCTGGATTTTGGCTGTTCCAGAAACACAACGGGCGACAAAGCTAAGTTCCTTAGCCTAGTATAAGGGTGACAGAATCACAATGGACAACGACGAGAAATATCGTAAAGGTAAAGACAGGTAAAGGTATATTTATTTGTACGATATATTAAATGTGATAATCTGTACCATTTTCTGAATAAAATCAGCCAATTATGCGATGATGATATGATGATGATTTAATGATGATTTTGATTCTGACTTTATTCAAAATTGTTAGCCATTTATATTCTTATGCCAAAAACACTATAAAATTCTCTAGAATTACTTGATATATAAGTTTGAGAGAAAAATAGTATTTTGATTGGATAATAATATTGTTGTTATAATATTTTTGGCTAAATCTATATTCATGTTTTGACACGGCCTCGATTTAAAATCCTAATGAATTCTATTTTAAAAATTGTAAAAAGGATTTTAAATTTTTTTTGAAATTGTTGAAACTTTTAAGAAATTGCTTTGAAATAAAAATAATGTTTGATGGCTTCTAAAATTGACACTTTAATATATGTTTGATTGTTGACACGGTTTTCATTTCAAATCCAAGAGAATTTCATTTAAAATTTGTTGATAATAATCATGAGAAAATTTGTTGAAATTTCTTAATCTGGTCTTTGACATTCAACGAGTGAATTTTGAGTGAAATTTAAATTCAGATGCAGATTACACTGGTAATATGGTTGATAGAAAAATTACTAGTGGAACGTGATTAACTTTTGACACATTCATTTGCTGCATCGTTTTTTTTTTCCAAAGAAAATATCTGCATATTTTTCACTTGAAATAATTTTCAAATAGCAGAAAATTTTCTTATAAAACCCCCTCGAGAAAATCATGTTTGACCATATTTACAGATTAGTCATTTTTTGAAAAATTATTTTTATAATTTTTGGATTTGATTTTAAATGACTATTTTGACTAATCTAACTCCCTAATGATTATCGAAAAGATCAATAGTGATTGAAAAAGTGATGAGTGTCGATATTTGTCATACATTACTCAAGACAATATATTTAGAAAAATTTCTTTAGAATTTCATAACAAAAGTTATAAAAACTTTTTGTTGGGTAAAAATTCCATGGTCATTTCTATTTCTATCATCTTTCTATCGACCATCACTCATCAAAATCATATATAGTATGTAAATTTGTGGTAGTTTACAAAGGAAATTATTCGTTCTTCAATTTGTTTTATCTTCAGATTCATAAAGGAAATTATCTGTGCTTCAATTTATTATATTCTTCAATAAAAATAAATATCCAAAGTATTCACTCTCATTTAAAAGTCCTCACGGTTATGCATGGGTGAATTACTTGGATTTTTGATTATGTGCTTCCATGCTCATTTAAAAGTCCTCACGGTTATGCATGTATGGAACGCATATCAAAATTAATTGGTTAAATAGACAAGTTGATTCTAATCCCATTTAAAAGTCCTCACGGTCATGCGTGGTTAGAAGATACTTGATTTCATTTTTAAAATTAAATTGGAATACTACTAATCTCATTTAAAAGTCCTAACGGTTATGCATGGTTAGTAGATATTCAAATTTCCCGAAATAAATATACCACAAATAGACAGAACTGTATGATTTTTATGAATTTATCCCCATCATTTCTGAAAGTGGAATATGCGTCTGACATGGGTAATTATGATTTTTGTTTGATTTTCTATTGAAATTTAATATTTATATTCAATTGGGTTTTAATGTTGGATTAATATCGATCACTTTATCTCTATTTTCTCTAACTCTATTATTCTTTTGCTGATAACAAAAGGGGGAGAGAAAAGTTAAGATTTTGTCAAATAGAATCAATCAAAGGTCAAACAATTTTCCATTTGCATATAGGCTCATTCACACATTTTATTTGTATGCATATATGTAGGGGGAGTCATATATGTAGGGGGAGTATCATATAGAAAGGAAGCATTCAAATAGGGGGAGCAATTGAAATTATCAAATACATTTAATATATTCAAAATCTTAAATATATGTTTGTTATCATCAAAAGGGGGAGATTGTTGAATATGCGCTTTGCGCTATATGATTTTTGTTTGATGATAATAAACATATATACATTTGCTTAAATGTATTTGTTAACGTACTATTTTAATCTTCACAGAATAAATAAATATTTGCTGAATAAAAATAAATAACACAGTTTTTGAATTCAAACGAATATTTTATTCAAACAAATATTTATTACAACTTTGATAGTACAATTTCAAGCTCTCACTATACATATACAATTTTGACTACAATACATGACATTTCACTATTTTACATCAGCACCTCACTACATATCACTCACACTCGTATTTATCTTCAACTGCATTCAAGTTTGAATCCAGCATCTGAGCGATCTGCAAAAATATAAACTAACGCAGTAAAATTGAAAATAAAATATTTTTGCGATATAAAATAAAACGTGAATTTTGAAAATGATATTTGCCTCAGTTATTTGGGTTGTTCGTCATCATTTAAATTTGAATTCATCATACACGAACAACTTGTGACATACACAGTATATTACTGTATATGCCACAAGGCCGTGCACGCCGATATATACACTTGATTGATTTACAGGGACAGGCAAGCACAGGTCAAACCCAAATGAAAAACCGGGTTTTAACTCACGTGCAATAACATTGAAAATCACGACACAAGCACAAGGTCAAATCCGAGTTTTGAAACTAGATTCAAAACAAGGCGACATGACATGAATGCAACGAAGACCAACATTAAAATGGACTGCAACATGGATATCACAATCAAACTGCAACAAGGCAACTAGGAATGAACAAAACATAGCAGCTCAAGTCATCAAGTTCAGTGCAGACCACAGAATGCCACAGCAAATACATCATGAAAGACCAGAGTAGTTCAGTCAAGCAAGTGCACAACAATCAACACAGTGAAGTATACCAGTGATACATCAGTGAATTCAACATGACAGTGTACAACACCAACATAAGCAACAACATGAACCAACTGTGCATATATGAAGCACAGTATAAGGCATGTCAACAAACAATGTAATCAACATGAGTATCACAAGAACTCGACAGTGGATAGACCAAGTGCAACAGATTCGAAGAACCAAAGTCAGTGGCAAGCTACAGGAATGATCAGACCAACAACAGTGTGCAACAGGGAACACAGGTCAGACTATATCAACTCAACAGCAACAGGAAGTGCAATTCCAAGTGAAGAACCAGACTCAAGTTAGTGCACAGTGCATATATGATGCATACAAGTACAGGCCACAACATGTCAATGAAGCACAGCTGCAAACAATATGGACAGTGAAAACAGAAGTGCACAGCAACAGTAAGGAAATGGACAAATGCAACTGAACCAACTACACAAATATGCTATGCAGTAAAGTCAATCAGAGGCATCAACAAAGACAATGCTTGACACCGAGCATGTACAAAATGATGCATGATGAATCAGACCATACAATATGAAACAGAGGCAACAAGACTATATGCAAACAAAGTCTCTACATGGATGCAGTGATACAAGTCAGAGCAACAATATCAAAGCAATGGTGATGGGCCGAGAGGACCAGTGATATAAGTAAAGATGAGTGCAGATTCGAAGTCGAAAGCAACATAGCACCAGGCATCACTATGATACAACTTACAAACCCAAATGACAACTCAATAAATTTTGCAGTGAATCATAATGAAGCAGTGCAACATCTTCCATCAACACAATCAAGTGACCAACATACTACAGTGACATCAAAACATGGCAGTAGGGATGTAATTACTGTGAACAACAAGAGGGATACAAGCATCAAGCTGCAGTTTTCAAAACGTGTAACCAAGTCAAAGCAAGTGATAACCAAACATCTCAAATTCAAGGCATCGAGTCAGGTCAGAGAAATTCACGGAGCCAGGATTGAACATAAATTCAAAGCCGTCAACTTTAAACCAAGTCAACCAAGAAATAATAAGAATAATTCGCATATGAATTAGTCAAGGTTAATCGCAATCATCCAAGCGTAAACGATCGGCAGAGATAAAATCAAATATATTTTGTGCGAACGAAAATCTAGGGTTACAAACCCTATATAAGAAATTCACATCATCGGCAAGAGCATCGAATTCCAGAAAGCATAAAATCAGTAAAAGAAAAAGCATACAATTACATACCGAAGAAGGAATTCGATCAACGAAGCAGCTGCAAAGAGCATCGAAGTCGAACAATTATCAAAGGTCGGCGCTTCAATTTGAAAGCCCTAAATTGCATCAAAGGGACGAAGCCCCAATTTGATAAGGACGAAGCCCTAAAAAGGAACGGCCGCCATTACAAACAAAGAAATAAAAGAGACGGGTCAAATAGCAAAGGAGGCCGGCCTGCTTTCAAAGGGAGTTTGTTTTAAGGGGTTTTTAAATTTAATATTAGGGTTATTTCATTTTAATTGCTTTTAATTGTATTTTCCTTTTTTTCTCTTTAAACCGTTTTATTTTTTCTAGTCGTGTGACTAGGGGACAAGCTACGTGGCGTAGCTTGAGAATTCGCAACTCGGTAGTTGAGTTGTGGCAGGGTTTTGAGCGTAGAGTTAGATTAGTCAATAGCGGGTATAACGAGTTTACGTGTGTAAGCGAGGGACTGTCTAATTTCTAGTAAAAACCTTGGAGGCAGCACGTAGGCAGGTTTTTGCCGAAGCTGGGTAAATTCTGTGTTGTTCTGTTTTATTCTGTTATTTATATTCTGCGATATCTGTGCTGCTATTCTGTGATCTGAATTGAAATTAATTTATAAGCTTCCGCGATTAATTTTTATAATTTACACTATCACCCTATTCACCCCCCCTCTAGGGTGAAATCGATCCTACACAAGAAAGGATCTCATGATAGTGAATATGGGTCCTTACCACCCATCAATGCATGGTGTTCTTCGACTAATTGTTACTCTCGATGGTGAAGATGTTATTGATTGTGAACCTATATTGGGTTATTTACATAGAGGGATGGAAAAAATAGCGGAAAATCGAACAATTATACAATATTTGCCTTATGTAACACGGTGGGATTATTAGCCACTATGTTCATAGAAGCAATAACAGTAAATGCATCAGAACGATTAGAAAGCATTCAAGTACCTAAAAGAGCCAGTAACATTAGAATAATTATGCTAGAACTGAGTCGTATAGCTTCTCATTTATTATGGCTTGGACCTTTTATGGCAGATATCGGTGCACAGACTCCCTTTTTCTATATTTTCAGAGAAAGGGAATTGTTATATGATCTATTCGAAGCCGCTACAGGTATGCGAATGATGCATAATTATTTCCGTATTGGGGGTTTGCTACCGATTTACCTTATGGCTGGATAGAGAAATGTTTGGATTTTTGCGGTTATTCTTTAACAGGAATCGTTGAATATCAAAAACTTATTACGCGTAATCCTATTTTTTTGGAACGCGTTGAAGGAGTGGGCATTATTGGTGGAGAGGAGGCAATAAATTGGGGTTTATCAGGACCAATGTTACGGGCTTCTAGAATCCAGTGGGATCTTCGTAAAGTTGATAGTTATGAGTATTATAATAAATTTGATTGGGAAGTCCAATGGCAAAAAGAAGGAGATTCACTAGCTCGTTATTTAGTACGAATCGGTGAAATGAAGGAATCTATAAAAATTATTCAACAGGCTCTAGAAGGAATTCCTGGAGGACCTTATGAGAACTTAGAAGTCCGACGTTTTGATAAAGCAAAAAATTCCGAATGGAATAATTTTGAATATATATTTATTACTAAAAAACTTTCGCCCAATTTTGAATTGTCGAAGCAAGAACTTTATGTGAGAGTAGAAGCCCCAAAAGGAGAATTAGGAATTTATTTGATAGGAGATAGTAGTGTTTTCCCTTGGAGATGGAAAATTCGTCCACCCGGTTTTATCAATTTGCAAATTCTCCCTTAACTAGTTAAAAGAATGAAATTGGCAGATATCATGACGATATTAGGTAGTATAGATATCATTATGGGAGAAGTTGATCGTTGAAATGATAATTGATATGACAGAAGCGGAAATACAAGCTATAAATTCTTTTTCTAGATCGGAATCTTTAAAAGAAGTCTATGGACTAATATGGATCTTTGTTCTTATTTTCACCCTTATATTGGGAATAACAATAGGGGTACTAGTAATTGTGTGGTTAGAAAGAGAAATATCTGCAGCAATACAACAACGCATTGGGCCTGAATATGCCGGTCCATTGGGAATTCTTCAAGCTATAGCTGATGGAACCAAATTAGTTTTTTAAGAAGATCTTCTTCCATCTAGAGGAGATATTCGTTTGTTCAGCGCGGGACCGTCTATAGCGGTCATATCTGTTCTACTATGTTATTTAGTAATTCCTTTTGGATATCACCTTGTTTTGGCCGATCTTAGTATAGGCGTTTTTTTATGGATCTCCATTTCAAGTATTGCCCCTATTGGACTTCTTATGTCAGGATATGGGTCGAATAATAAATATTCTTTTTCAGGTGGTCTACGGGCTGCTGCTCAATCTATCAGTTATGAAATACCATTAACTCTATGTGTGTTATCAATATCTCTACGTGTGATTCGGCGGAACATTATTATTTTCCCTCTTTTCTAGAACTAGAAATAGAATAAAGAAATTTAATATATTATATTCAATGGATATTTTCTTTTTTATTTATCATTAGGGTTGATGAATTAAGCTAGATAGTTAGATGAGTAAAAGCAAACTGCTTATAAATTTGCAGTAAAAGGATTAAATCTCATTCCCTATGTACGAGAATAGAAACATAAGCAGTATAAACTGTTTACCCCAAGGTTAAGATTCTTTGACCAATTATCCATATCTTGAAGCGGGTACAAAAGATCACCCGTATGGGGTTTCTACATACTGTCTTGTATTTATTACCATACTGGAGATCAATAAAAAATCAGTGGACAGTTAGGAACACCAAGGTACACAAAAGATTAGTAATGGAGATAATTTAAGATAAAAAAGGATTTTTTTACATAAAGCTTTGGATAAAACGAATCATAATGAGGACTTTAAGTTGGTAGAAATGACCAAGTAGTACTTCTCCACGATTCCGATCTCGAGTATGCTCCTATTCACTAATTAAAGAAATGACTATAAAAAACGAATTAATCCTTTATTTTTTTTTTCAGAGTACCTCCTCTCCTCTGAGAAAGAAGAATAGGACAGGAGCAAAAGAAATAGAATGCAAAATATTGAATGGGAAAAATGAAATAAAAAAATACGATACAGGATATTTATTTCTTTTCCCCATTCAATATTCATATCTACTATATACATACATGGAATTCTTAATCATAAATTTGGAATTAATGATCAATTCTTTCTAACTAATTCTTTCTTTAGAGTTATTGATAAAACCTAAATTATTGATATAACGAGTATTTTATTTAAGGATTAAGTTATTACCGAATAAAGAGAAATTGTAATTTTAATGGAAAAGATCAATTCGGAAGCGCTTTTTTATTCTAGCAGATGGAATTTCGTTGGTCTAATTTTGGACTTCCCGGTATTAGAATTAGAGTCTAAAAATTACAATAATACCAAACAAGTACTTACATTTATTTGTGACCATAGAGGAGCCGTATGAAGCTGAAGTCTCATGTACGGTTTTGAAATAGTGATATGAACAGTAATGTTATTATCGACTATGATTATCTAACAGTTCAAGTACAGTTGATATAGTTGAGTCACAGTCAAAATATGGTTTTTGGGGGTGGAATCTGTGGCGTCAGCCTATAGGGTTTGTTTTTTTTCTAATTTCTTCCCTAGCGGAATGTGAGAGATTACCTTTTGATTTACCAGAAGCAAAGGAGGAATTAGTAGCAGGTTATCAAATAGAATATTCGGGTATTAAATATGCTCTATTTTACCTTGCTTCTTACCTAAATTTATTAGTTTCTTCATTATTTATAACAGTTCTTTACTTAGGCGGGTGGAATTTCTCTATTCCGTATATATCTATTCCTGAATTTTTCGGATTAAATAAAATGACAGGAGTTTTTGGAATAACAATTGGTATATTTATTACATTAGCTAAAGCTTATTTGTTTTTGTTCATTCCTATCACAGCAAGATGGACTTTACCTGGACTGAGAATGGACCAACTTTTAAATTTTGGATGGAAATTCCTTTTACCTATTTCTCTGGGTAATCTATTATTGACAACTTCTTCCCAACTTATTTACCTATAAAGAATAGAATAAGATAACGATATTCTCCATTCATAACTGATCTTAAACAAGAGAAAGAAACATCAAATTATTCACGGAGATTTACAATATGTTCCCTATGGTGACCGGGTTCATAAATTTTGGTCAACAAACAATACGGGGGGCAAGGTACATTGGTCAAAGTTTCATAATTACCCTATCCCATACAAATCGTTTACCTGTAACTATTCAATATCCTTATGAAAAATCGATCACATCAGAACGTTTCCGCAGTCGAATTCATTTTGAATTTGATAAATGTATTGCTTGTGAGGTATGTGTTCGTGTATGTCCCATAGATCTACCCGTTGTTGATTGGAGGTTTAAAAGAGAGATTAAAAAGAAACAATTGTTTAATTATAGTATTGATTTTGGAGTCTGTATATTTTGTGGTAATTGTGTCGAGTATTGTCCAACAAACTGTTTATCGATGACTGAAGAATATGAACTTTCAACTTATGATCGTCACGAATTAAATTATAATCAAATTGCATTAGGTCGGTTACCAATGTCAGTAATTGGAGATTACACAATCCAAACAATTATGAATTCCAGTCAAATCAAAATGGATAAAGATAAACCCTTGATTCAAGAACGATTAATGATTACTAATATTTTTTTATATAAAGATAAACAGAAACAAGCCTTTTTTTTATGAGAACCTAATAAACTTATCTTATTAACTAATGATTATTGAGAATCACTCTTTAATTTAAACTGTGAATATGTGTTTTCTTAATTATTTTAAAATATTAAAAAATTTTAATTTCTAAAAGAAAAAAGAAAAGATTGGCCGATAATTTTAATATTTAATAACTTTATCTATATCCACAGTAATCCATCCATATTAAGATTTAATTGCATTAAAAACTCATCATATAGCAGAAAAAAAGGGGAACACCCCTCTCTTTCCTGGACTATTTAGTAAGGTCATGAAACATTTTGACTGATTTTTCTCTTATACATAATGGATTTACCTGGACCAATACATGATATACTTGTAGTATTTCTGGGATCATTTCTTATATTAGGAGGTCTAGGAGTAGTATTGTTTACTAATCCAATTTATTCCGCCTTTTCGTTGGATCGGTTCTTGTTTGTATATCCTTATTCTATATTTCATCAAACTCCTTTTTTGTAGCTGCCGCCCAGCTTCTTATTTATGTGGGAGCCATAAATGTCTTAATCATATTTGCTGTTATGTTCGTGAATGGTTCAGAATATGCTAACGACTCCTATCTTTGGACTATTGGAGATGGGGTCACTTCACTAGTTTGTATAAGTATTCTTTTTTCACTAATTACTACTATCGCAGATACGTCATGGTACGGAATTATTTGGACTACAAGATCAAATCAGATTATAGAGCAAGACTTTATAAACAACGTTCAACAAATTGGAATTCATTTATCAACAGATTTTTATCTTCCGTTTGAACTAATTTCTATAATTCTTTTAGTTTCTTTGATAGGCGCAATTACTATGGCTCGTCAATAATAAATAGTTTAGTTAGAATTAAAAAAAAAATTAGTTTAATCTACTGTCAATATTCCCTTTTTTATGTAATCGCTCGATTCTATTCAATCAACTTGGTTGAATTTTTGTTCATATTGAAACGAATCGAGATTGATCAGGAGTTAGTCAATGATGTTCGAACATGTACTTTTTTTGAGTGTCTATTTATTTGCAATCGGTATCTATGGATTGATCACAAGTCGAACATGGTTAGAACACTTATGTGTCTTGAACTTATACTAAATTCGGTTAATATTAATCTCGTACTATTTTCTGATATATTTGATAGTCGCCAATTAAAAGGCGAGATTTTCTCAATCTTTATTATAGCGATTGCAGCGGCGGAAGCTGCTATTGGGCTAGCTATTGTTTCGTCGATCTATCGTAACAGAAAATCAACTCGTATTAATCAATCAAGTTTGTTGAAAAATTAACCATAACTATAATATAAATACATATAAGAATATATATATATATATATACATATATATATAGAAATTGTAGAAAAACTTTCTATAAAATATCATTTAAGTATCATTTACATATTTATTTACAAATAATACTAATATGTACAGTAATATTTCAATATATATTTAGATTGAAATATTGACGATCCATTAGTCAACGTGAAGTTGCACGTGTGATTCATGCGACTCATATGATCATGGTTGTTGAAAGATAAATCAAAGTCTCTTGGTCCCTTCTGATGAACAGATTTAAAAAAAATTTGATTCTTAAGATTTTTTTGGATAAATCATTGATTCATCTGGTTTTTATATATAAAGAAAATATAAATATATAATAAATTATATAATTATAAATTTATTATTATTATTTTTTT